>JAITYX010000117.1:1182500-1221681 GCA_021018815.1 Talinum fruticosum | reverse complement strand
GTGTAAATGCGCCGAGTAATGCGCAACAAGTTAATGCCGTATAAAAGATTTAGTTCCTTGCGATGGTCCGATCTCTGCCCAGCTGACTGCTGTGACATTTAATACTGGGATGATTCATTTCCGCGCTTCTCATAACTGACAAAACAATTTAATTATAAAGAAAGAATCTAGATTAGATCAAGACTTGAAGGCAAGACTCATAACAATTGTCGAGAACCGATGGTTGACCCGTCTCATCAATAAAACCTTCGAAATACTATGAACTTTAAACCCAGTAATATTTATATCCTTCTTTTAGGGCTAGGAAGAGAATATACACCAATATATATTTTTTGTCTACTCTTAGTATTCTTTTTAAAAAGACATAGAAAATTATTGGATCATATATTTTTCATTTATATAAGAAGGTCTAAAAATTGATATAAATAGGATTTAGATTCATATTTTAATAATAAAAAAATTCTAAAATTTTATTATTAAGGATATTCATCATTTGTAGACTTATCATCATTAAGATATAATAATTTGAGTATAAGATACATAAGGGTACAAACTTTAATTAGAATATAAAACTAATATTTTTCTTTATGATTGATGTTTAAAATAACTTTAAATAAATTATGTTTACATCATTAACGGACAAAAGAGCAGATGTATATATTATGCAGATAATTTAGAGAAGCAAATATATATGTACTTTTAACTGAAAAAAGCATCAAATAGTCCAATATTTTTAGGTAGAAAACGATAAAAGCCAAAATAAAAGCATTATAAGGTACTTGCAAAAATTGTATGACATCCCAAGATAGGATTGCCCTTTTCAGTGGGTAAATAATAAATATAAATATAATTTTCTACATTAATAAAATAATTTTAATTTTATTTAATAATATAATTGACATGAGAATATGTTGTTTCTCATTTGTTAGCACGTCCCTTTTGCTAGTTTTAGCCTACACAATTGGCCTATCCACTAGAATTAAACAACTGTCCTTTTTATTTTTTTAAATAAAATAACTCTGACCAAAAAATATATAAATAAAAGAAATGAAAAGAAACAAACAAACTTAACCAAAATTAACAACCCAGAAATGAACAAAAATTAAACTATCCCTTCTGTCAATCCTTCATCAGCATGACATCTCTTCAATATTAAAACCACCTCCTTTCCTTGACTCTCCTTCTTCCTCCCACATCTCTCTCTCCTCATCTCATCTCTGTCTCTCCTCTCTTTCTCTCTCTAAAACCAAGAAGCAAGGCTTCGGAGGAGCATACCATTCAAACCAGAACAAGAACAATTAGACCAGATTATATACAGATATCCGAGTGAACTGATCAAGAAGAGAGAGAGAGAGAGGGAGAAAGAGAGTAACAATGTTCCCAAGCATGGAGGGCATCAGTCGTTTCAGTACTACTGCTGCTGCTACTACTACTACTGATCATCATCGATTATACCAATTGGAGGAGAGAGAAAACTCGTCAGATAACAGTGGAGATAACTCTCCGTCGTCCACCGCGTTCGCCTCCTCCATCTCTTCCCCTAAGAGAAGGTTAGTCCGTTTGTCTCTATAAAAAGATTCCTGACTCCGTAACTAATCCATATACAACATGTTGTACTAATATGTACTGGAATTGTTGTATGTTTGGCTAATGTACAGTAGGCGAGCTATACAAAAGACGGTTGTCACAGTCCCCATCAAGGACGTCGAGGGTTCGAGGTTTAAGGGTGACTGCACTCCGCCTTCTGACTCATGGGCTTGGAGGAAGTATGGCCAGAAACCCATTAAGGGCTCTCCTTATCCTAGGTATGTATTATTTTGTGGGTATACCTTTCTTCAATTTTTTTATATAAAATTAAGTAGAATCAGTAAAATTGTATAAATCGATCTGATTCATAAGTAATTGCTTTAATTCATATTTTCGAACTTATACTCCGTGTGAATTATGATTTTTATTGTGTGCCCTCCCATTAATTGATATGTTAGAATTAATTGAGATGGTAAACGTCAGGTAATTGTATTATTAGGTTCAATAGTATCAATCTGGATAGTCAAAGATGATCAGTCAAGGTAGCTAATTGAGGTAGGGATACAGGAGGAGGAGGTTTTAGGTGTATACAAGTAGATCTAGCTTGTGAGATTTTGTCTTCAAACCCAAACTTACGATTTTATGCGTAGCTTAAATCAAAGTCATATAGTTAAGTTAGGCATTGCTGAATTGTTTAATCAATGATAATTTCATAATTAAGTTGAATAATTTGATGTTAACGATGGATTAATGTTAAATCTTACAGGGGTATTATAGATGTAGCAGCTCCAAGGGTTGCCCAGCTAGGAAGCAAGTGGAGAGAAGCCGCGCAGACCCAACCCTGCTGGTAGTCACTTACTCCTACGAGCACAACCACGCTTGGCCCACTTCTCGGAACCGCCACAGCTCCGCCACTACCGCTTCCACCGTCGCTGTCACCGCCGCCACCACTACCACCACTCCGAGCACCACCCTAGCCTCCACTCCCACCACAGGCGCTGCCACCACCATTCCAAGCCCACTTCCTAAACTAGAAAACAACAACCACCACCACCACCTCGGAGCCCACGAGCCCTTGATGGTCCCCACGGACGAGCTGACGTGGCTGACTTCGGACACCGACACGACCTCCTTTTTCACGGGCTGTGGCATCGGAGACCTCGACATGGCGAAGATCTTCCCTCTAGGGGAAGAGGAGGAGGCCCTCTTTGCCGACCTCGGGGAGCTGCCTGAGTGCTCCGTCGTCTTCGGACAGCCACCCGCGGGCAGGAGAGAGAAAGAGCAGCACCACCAACAGCAACAGCAGCAGCAGCAACAACAGTGTGGCTTCAATTGGTGAGGAGGACGAACCATGGATGGGGGTTGAGGTTGGTTTTACGGATCACCCACCCGGTTTGTCTCGGCCCGACCCGACCCGACCTTGACCCGACCCGGGAAATGGGCGGGTTTTATTCTTATTTAATTGGATCATTATTGCTGTTATTATTGTTATCATGATGAAATTATGATGTGATGATGAGAGAGAAAGGGGGAGGGCCGCGCTTACCGTGCGGCTTAAGATAATCACATGTTCACACTTTGCTTAATTACGGTACTTAGCTAGCTAGCATTTAATTTTTTTTTAATTTCTTTATTTTTATTTTTCAAACATATAATTAATGTTAAGTTATTTGGCCTTGATTGGGGTGTTGGAAAAGAGCAAAACGCAAAAAGAAATATATTATTATTATGAGATTAATTAAGTTGGATTTTTAGGGATCTTGTCATCCTTTTCTCCTTCCTCAATGGCATGGCGTAGTTGTCATGTGGCGTTTGAAATTAATTGGCCATGCCATGTTGAATTATTTAAAGCCAATTGTCTTTTGTGTGTGAGAGATGCCCTAGAGTATTATTTATTTTATGTAGCATCACTTTGATTTTTATAGGTAAACTGTTACACAAAATTTATTATTTTTGACTTTCGGATTTTGTTTATAAAAGTCGAGCGTATGTTGGTTTATAAAAGGGTAACTTTCTTAATATTAATTTTTTTCATTTAAAAAACTCGAACTTGAGATCTTATTTGAAAAAAATGTCAGTCACTTAAATCGACTTTTGTGTTGGTACTCAAAATTTATTTTATTAGATCTATAAAACTAATTCTTAAAATAACTCTAACTCCCTAAATATACTAAGTTAAAGCTTAACATTTCATTTAAGCTTATCTAACTAGTCAATATTGTCTCATCATTTCATAAAACTCTTTGTCCTTGACACATCCAATGTAGATTATGGGTTGAAATTGCTCCTATAAAGATAACACTTAGCTTTTTAGTATGTTTTGCATTTACATGCTCATTGATGAACTTAAAGCACAAAATATATGTAGTTCTTGCATGTTTTGGATAACTCAAAAGCAACACATATAGTCGTTCCAAAAATTTGCAATGCAAATTTATTTTATTTTTCTCCTCTTTGGACTTTGGTTTTAAATCCTTTGTCAATTAGAACTTAGATAACTGTGAGTTCAGATAATTGTAGGTATAACTTTTCCAGTTAATTGTAGCATATGTACATGCTACAAAAATGAAAATTGAAATTCATTTGAAAATTGAGGCTTTGAATCCTTTATTCTTTCATATTTTTTGGATCTTAAATCTCATATTTTACTAGAGTCGAGCTTTTATATATTGACGTATGTGAGAGATATAACTCTCTCATCATAAATTTTCTACAATCATAATAGTTAAACTTGATACCTTATTTTGAAGGAGAACACGTGCTAAATTACTTAAAGCAACTTGTCTTGTGCCCTGTTCTATTTAGTTTTAGCTTATAGCCTCACAGCTCTTCACAACTTTTTACAATTCCTTACAGTTTCTTACAAGTTTTTATAACTAACTTTAAAACTATCTTATAGTTCTTTACAACTGCTTACAACTGCTTACATCTGCTAACAACAGTTTACAACTCCTTATAATTTTCCTTACAACTCCTTACAACTTCTTATGACCTTACAACTCCTTATAACCTTATAATTCCTTATAATTAAATGGAATCCCTTATTTAATATGTAAGCCACATGTTACATTTGGAATGAAACAATAGCTTGATAGATATATATGTTAGCTTTTATAGATACATATAAATTAATGATTTAATATACTTACAAATATTTCCCTATTGCTGAACTTAATTACCTCCCAAATTTCATCTCCCATTTATATACAATGGGGAAGATTGAAATGGACTTGTGTATTTTCCCCAAATTTGTACCCTTTGTTTCTTTTATTAAGTTTTCAATAATATGTATAAAAAAATCAATAATATTGCATGATGCTAGAAAAGTAAAGGAAAATATATTATTCACGTAATAAGTGACTTAAGTCATTATATCAATGATTTAAATTATCATTGAGTTGATGGAGGTATAGATAAAATGAAAACTCTATGAAAGTAGTCTCAGAATTACAACTTCTTTTTCTAAATTCTCCTTTATATTTTCTTTTTATCCAATTATTTATTAATATATATTTTTATAATATAATATTCTTTCGTCCAGCCGTATATTAATATGTATCTTAATAATATGATGCATCATACTAGAAGAATTGCAATCTAATCACTACTACATCACCCTCTAATATATGTCTAGCTCCTCTCAGATTTTTTTAATAAATAATAATTAGTAGCTATTTCCCATGTAGGCTATGAAATATTTAACAAAAAATGGCGGCAACATGGCCCCTATAGTTTCCTATTATGCATGCTTCAAAAAAAAAAATTTCGTTTTTTTCCCGGCTGTTCCGCGGCAAAAGCAACTTGGTTGGTAGAAATCGGTGGCTGCTTAGAACATGCAAAATTTTAACATTATTTAAAATCATTAAAAGTCAAATAATATACAATTTTTGCAACTTGGGAATTATATGTCATACATAGGAGTTTCAATAATTCCGTGCTTATCTTGAATTATTATTCATTGATTAGATCAAAGTCATTGTACAACCTTGGGCTAGTTGGGGACCTTCTAGGTTTAATAATTCAAAATAATTATTTTTTCCCTCTTATTGATTGCTTAAAAGAGCCAACAAATAAGTATTACACATGGTTTTTTTATACGTCGAGATGAGATATAAAGTATAGTACAATATAAATGGAGAGAGGAGAATCGAACGGTGATCTAATGTAAGCAGAATTTCAGCTTTGATCGGTAGACCAAAACCTCATTAATTATTAAATAAAGTGCAAAAGATATAATAGATAAAAGAAACCCAATATGGTGTGCGTAATATAACTCAACATAGAAGTGATCTCATATAAAACATAATATTTCATATATAGGACGCGAAGGAAAAAGAAAATGTGTATAAACTATTATTCACATTTTAAAAAATGAAAAGAGAATAAGGCAGCCATGGTATTAGCTCGCCTTTTTTTGTGTCTGCAACAATCTTTGTAATGAAGTTTTCAATTTTAATTGAATCAGAATTAGATAGAGGGTGATAAATAAAATAAAAATTGCTGCCCAACGCTCCAATAATAATATAATAATGTTGAGTTCCACTCTTGAAGGTGTGCTGATCAAATGGTTTTTTCTGTGGGACAATATGCTGAAACTAAAGATAGAAAAATGTTGAAGGTCAAAAGAAAATCAAAAGCTGTTAAGAAGAATAAAATTAGGCAACGTTAGCATTCACTTTTTACAAATGATGCGGACTCATCTCAATGTTTCATGGCCGAGGATGCTTATCATGCCCTAAGGGGCCATGAAGATCTTCTGCTGGAACTGTCGGGGGCTTGGCAACCCCCGAACAATTGATGCTCTCCATACCTAGGTGTGGAGAGACCGTCCTAATATTGTGTTTTTGATGGAGACAATGTTTGATGAGAGGAATTTGAATCGCATCAAGCAGAGACGTGGCTTTATGAATGATATTGGTATTAGTAGTCGGGGCGATCAGGAGGACTAGGAATGTGGTGGAGGGACATTGAAGCTGAAATCATTTCCTACTCAAGCAACCATATACTACCGACAGTACTCAATCACAATGGAGAAAAGGAATGGTTTGCAGCTGGCATATATGGCTGGCCAGATCATGCTAGCAAGCACAAGACATGGAGGTTGATGAGAAGGATTAAAGATTCAACTGACAAGCTTCTCCTCTTTTTGGAGATTTTAATGAGATTTTTATTGAACAAGAAAAGGATGGGGGTCAAGAGAGAAGAGAATCTCAAATGCAAACGTTCAGAGACACAATTGACACATGTGGTCTGAAAGACCTTGGCTTGGCCGATGAATTTTTCACCTAGGAAAGAGGTGGCATTAGGGAAAGATTGGACAGATTCCTAACTGATTTACATGGGTACCAAATTTTTCCAAATGCAAAGGTTGATCATATCCGAGATACCCCTCTGACCATGCAGCTCTTAGACTGGAGATAGAACACAAACGATGGGCAGCAAATGATACAAAAAGTTTTAAATTTGAACCAATGTGGTTCTCGGATGAAGGGTGCTCAAAAGTCATAGCAAATGCTTGGAGAAACTGTGATGGCCTGGAGATGTGGGTAAAGCTGAACAAGTGTGCTGAAGACCTAAATATATGGAGTAAGAATACCTTCGGTGAAATCAAAAGAAGGATTAAGGAGATGGAGAAAGCTTTGAAGAAGGTGCAGAAACTCCCTCCATCAGCAAACAGAAAAAATTACATATGGGTCCATTGTGGTTTGGTATATTAATTTACGGAACCCACAATTTTAGATAAATAATTATGAAACATATGAGGTTTGGTTAAATATTATGGGAGACCAATTCCGGGGACAAACTTTATTTTTCGGTTAATTTTTTGGTAAAAAGCCGACGTGACAGTTGAATTTAAAGCTGCCACGTCAGTTTTTTTACCGGAAAATAAAGTTTGTCACCCGAATTGATCCAACATAATATTTAACCAAACCTCGTATGTTCCATAATTATTTCTCTAAAATTGTGGGTTCCATAAATTAATATACCAAACTACAATAGACCTAAATGTAATTTTCTATCGAAAGATGCAAAAAGTTGTCTGCTCAGTTGGATGATTTGCATAAGAAAGAAGAAACCTATTGGCATATCAGAGCGAGGGCCAATGAACTAAAAGATGGAGATAAAAATACAACATGCTTTCATCATAAAGCGGACTCGAGGAGGAGGAGAAATATGATAAAAGGATTGGAGGATAGCCAAGGTAACTGGGTCACATCAGAGAAGGAGATAGAAGTAGAGATTATCAGGTACTTCTCATATTTGTTTTCTTCTACAAACCCAAATAATATTGATGTTGCTCTCGATGGCTTGGACTGTAAGATTAATGCTGATATGAATGAGGAGTTGAATAGAGGGCCCTCATATGAGGAGATATTTGCAGCCATCAATGATATATCTAACTAAAACTCCTAGCCCTGACGGGATGCATGCTTTGTTCCACAAGAAGTGCTAGGAGGTTGTAAGAGATGTGACACATTTTGTGAGAAGGGCTTGCAGGGGAGAGGTGGACCTAGAGCAGACAAACAGAACAAATATTGTCCTCATTCCAAAAGTCAAGGAACCGAGGTCTATCATGCAATACAGGCCAATCAGCCTCTGTAATGTTTATACAAGATCATGTTTAAGACTATTGCTAATCGTCCAAGGACTTTTCTCCAATGCCTCATATCGGACCAACAAAGTGCTTTTGTACCGAAGCGTCTAATTACAGATAATGCTCTTGTGGGATTCGAGGTCTTCCATTACATGAAGAGGAAGACAAGTAGGAGAAGAGGAGTTTGTGCAGTCAAACTAGACATGAGCAAGGCATATGACAGGGTAGAATGGTCCTTCCTTGAGCAGGTTATGCTAAAGATGGGATTCAACAGAAATTGGGTGAATTGAATTTCTAGATGTATTTCCACGGTATCCTATTCAGTCATCATTAATGGCAAACAAAAGGGATATATCGTCCCTACTCACGGGCTGAGACAAGGTGACTCGATTTCTCCTTACTTATTTCTATTATTTGTTGATGCTTTCTCCTGTTTGTTGTCATAAGCTTTAAATGAAAAACACAATCATGGTGTCAAAATATGCAGAAAGGCGCCTGAAATTTCACATTCATTTTTTGCTGACGATATTGTGTTGTTTATAAGATCTAATGTGCCTGAATGTAGAAGGTTATTGGAACTCATCAATTGTTATGAAGAAGCATCAGGTCAAAGAATCAACAAGGAGAAATCTGAAGTTGTCTTCAGCAAAAATGTTGCTGGTCATTCTCGGAAGGAGATCTTGGATGTCTTGCAGATGAAAGAGGTGGACTACCATGCAGAATACTTGGGCCTCCCTACCATTATAGATCGCTCTAAAAAAGTAGTGTTTGTTGGAATAAAGGAAAGAATATGGAAGAAGGTACAAGGATACAAAGAGGTGGGAAGATTTGTGCTTGCCAAAGTCAATGGGGGTATGGGGTTTAGAGACCTTCGTACGTCTAATGAGGCTCTCCTGGCCAAGCAATGCTGGAGATTATTAAAAGAGGAAGGTTCACTGATGCACAAGGTTATCAAAGCAAAATATTTTCCAAAGGGGATGGTTCTTGAGCCATTCAGAGGAGTAAATGTTAGTTATATGTGGAGGAGTATGTGGAGAGCCTAAAGCCTTCTCAAAGAGGGCTTGAGATGGAGGATTGGTAATAGAGCAAAAGTTCGAGTTTGGGAGGATGGATATATTGCTAGGCCAAGCACGAAGGAGGAGTTTAACCCCAATCTCCTTGTTTATGGGCTCATTGATCATGATGCAGGTACATGGAAAAAGACAAGGTTCTTAATCTCTTTGTTGACAAAGCAACTGATGAAATTCTTAATATCCCCTAAGTACTCGATCACCAGTAAACTCAATTCAGTGGTGGCCTTGTCAAGATGGGATTTTCTCCGTTAAATCGGCTTCTTGGTTAGGGATGTTGGGGATTCTTCAAACTAAGTCAGAGGCGGAGGTTTGTGGAGATGGCCAATGGTGGAAGACTATCTGGAATATGGATATTCCACCCAAGCTAAAGCATTTTTCTTGGCAAGCAAACATGGATTTCTTGGCAATTGGAAGTATGGTAAAAGAAGACATATCACTGATGATAATACATGCCTTATTTGCAAAAAGGAGGTGGAAACTGTAAGTCATGCTATTTTTTATTGTGACCTGGTAAGAGCAGTATAGGAAAATTCAGAGTTTGTTCAACTAATGGCACTAAAATTATGTAACTCTTTGATTGATTATTCTAAATGGGAGGCTGATAAGTTGGGACTTGATAAATTGGGCACCTTTTTAAGCTTGGCCTGGGTATGTTGGACAATCAGGAACAAAGTAATATATGGAAATGATTCCCCAAATGTAACCCCCTCCAAGTTAGATAAAGATCAATTCAGATGCTGCCATTACGGATGGTATAGGCACAGGTTTGGGTTAGGTTACAAGAGACAGTGAAGGGAAAGTCCTAGAGGTTGGTGTGTGAAGGTTGCCTGTCAAAAGACCACCTGATGTTGCGGAGTGTGAGGCAGCTAGATGGGCTCTCCAAGTTGCAGTTACGAGGAAGTGGAAACCTGTCATCATAGAGTCGGACACTAAAGGGCTAATATCCAAGTTTCAATCAGGGGAAAGGAGCCAAGCATATATTGACTTGCTATTAGATGATATTAAGTGTCTTGTTTCTAGCCTTGTCTCCCTTCTTGCAAGCCATGTAAAATGAGGAGGAAAAACTGCGGCTCATTTAGCTAGCCTGAGACCCGATGATGATAGATGTCAATTTTTTGGTGATGTGTTACCGTCTCACGTGATTGCGCTAATGGAACTTGATAAGATGAATTTCTAATAGGAGCAGCCTTTTATGTTAAAAAAAACCATATAAGGTAATCGTAATTACATGATATTGTTTGTGACAGTAGTAAAAGCGAACAATGTAATGAAAATACAATTATGAACTTATTTATAATACATAATTGATTACATCTAACCAAATACTACGATAATGTAAATATTGTTGAGAACTTTTATATAGACAATATATGATAATGTCCTCATTGGTGATCTTCATACACTATGTTTGTTGGTTGAGTAAAGTTCCACGTGTGCATTTTTGGTCCCCAGTTTATCATCTAATGAATTTTTAAAATAAAGTGATGAATTTTTACAAACTCAACAAATTTTTCTAGCATATTGATTAATTTTTGTGTTTTTGATGAATTCTACAATAATATTGATGTGTGCACATTATATATATATATATATATACATATATATATATATATATATATATATATATATATATATATATATATATATATATACATATATATATATATTTTACATAAACAATATTAACTATAGTTTATTATGTCATTAGGGGCAAGATGTAGAGACACTACTACGAGAACCACTTTTAACAACGAGTCTTTAAAGACGGTTAAAAGGACAAACCGTCATAAAAAATGGACCGATAACATTTTTATAAATAAGCGACATTGTTTACCACCTATGACGAAAGTTGTTTAAATGAAACATCGTTGTATGTTAGGTCTGTGAACATATGACGATGGTTAATTAAAACAACCATCATCAAAGGGTACATTTGATGACGGTTCTTCATTTGAACCGTCATTAAATGGGTACGTCTAAAATTTCAAAAACCCTTAGACATTTAACTACGGTTTAATAAAAAATCGTAGTTTAAAATGCTTTCGAAAACCCTAAATAGCTTTTTCCTCTCCTTTCTATCTCTCTTACTCTTTGAACCCTCGGACTCCTCTCCTTACATAGATTCTCTATCTCGCCTCTCAACACCGAACCATGGCTCTCTCTCCCTCTCTTTCTCATCGATTGCTTTGTCTCCTAACTTCGAGATCTCTCTCTCGCTTTCTCTCTCTTCTTCATCCTCCTTTCTTTGATCCTTGTCCTCTATCTCTCTCCTCCTCCTTCTCCTTTCTCTGGTCCTTTTACTCTCTCTCTCTCTCTCTCTCTCTCTCTCTCTCTCTCTCTCTCTCTCATCACCCTCCTCCATTAGATCTCTTCCCCCTCCTTTCTCTCTTCGCCGCCCATTACGACCCTTCGCCTCCTTCCTCCTTCCTATTCGGGTGGGAGCCGATGAGGGCCATTTATCTATGCGGCCACGGACCCCAAAGACGCCATTGGTGATGCTTGTGGCTACGGTGATCTCGAGAAGGCCGGCTATGGCAAGGCCACGATGGGGCTCAACACCATGCTCTTCAAGCTCTATTGTCGATGATCTCCGTAATTGCATCTTTGGAACCTCCATCATCATTAGTAGATTAGTTATGACGAAGAATTTACTGAATTTGATTTTGATGTAGATTTTAGAGAAGCAAGTCCTTACGATGGCGAAAGCGGTGGAGGACAAGCTAGACGATGAAATCGCCACCCTAGATCGGCTAGATTCGGACAATCTGGAGGCTCGAGAGAGAGGAGGCTTCAGCAAATGAAGAAAATGGTGGAAGAACGCAGCCGTTAGATCTCTCTCGGCCATGGCAAGTACTCCGGGATTCCCTTCGAGAAGGACTTCTTTTCTATTGTTAAGGCCGGTGGATGAGTCGTTTGCCATTTCTATCGCGAAAATTGGCTTTGCAAGGTACTTTAGACTTTGATTTTGTCATCAATTTCTTTGATTTTTGTGCTTTATCTTAGTTCAAAATGCCATCTACTTTTAGTGGTGCATGATGTCCTTTGCTTTTAGGCTTAAATTTGGTTCCGGATGCCTCTTTCTCTATCTCTCTCACTCTCTTTCCCCGTCCCTTGAGTAAAATCAGCAACACCAGTAGATGGGAGAACACCAAGCAACGACGAAGCCGATAAAGAAATGGCATTGGAGATAGTGGTAGCGAATTGTTTATTTTGATTCTTGGATTATCTAGGAAATTTGAGCTAAAACCGATTAGTGGTAACAAATTGATTGTGTGTTATTCACTAGAATTATTTGTTAATATCTTTATTTGCTTGTTGATTGTGTTGTGCGATTGGACTCTAAAGTTGTTTAATTTGAATAATTTTTAAGTTGGTTATGGGCATTCCCTTCAACTAGGAATAGGAGGTTGAGTTCCCAAACAGAGAAAAACCACGTCTCTCTCTCTTAATAATTGTAGATTTTTTTAAAAAATGATGGTACCTATAACTATGGTTGAGATGCAGAATCAGTAGTCATAGGTATACCTATGATGATGGTTCTTTTGAAGAATCATCGTCATAGATATACCTATGACTACGGTTTTTCTATAAAACCATCATCATACGCCTTCTTTCACTACGATTTTGAACAGTAGTAAAAGATGCCACCTACAATGACGGTCACATAGAAAACGTTTGATAACCACAGTTAAAGGTCGTTTTTAACCATAGTTAAAAGTGGTTCCTGTAATAGTGAGAAAAGAGAGAGGAAGAGAAAGAGCTTGCTGCCTACGCTTCAATGGCACGGAAGGCAAAAAAATCCACCAAAACAAGGTTAGATCTCCAAAATTCTACATCAAATGCTTTGATTGAAGCTGCTAAATCAAACAGAAACCTTCCAAATAAGATGAAATCGAGAATACGCGACGAAGCTAATAAAACAATAACTTTGTACGATGGAGCCGTGAACCCGCAAATACCTCCCGATAACCAAGAGGACCCGAGGGCTACCTTCTTAGGTTGGATTGATGCATTGAAAAGGAAAAGAAAACCATAATCATGGGAAGACCAAGTGGAGGCAGAGGAGGAAACTATGGGCACCATTGAAGGCCCTAATATTGGGCACAAACTGTCGTATATACCTCGATTGCGCATAACAAGATGCAAATACACTCGTATAGAAGAAAGGGCATTAAGACCGAGGTAGAATTTTGGGCATCATCTATTATATACTTTGTATTGGGGGCGAACGCTCCACTCTCTATTATGACATGTTTTTTCAATAGAATTTAGGGAAAAAAGGGGTTTAACATGGATGTAGCTAACAAGGGAAGGGTGTTTATGTCACGGTTCCACTGCGTTCGGAACATGATGAGGCATTGAAGAATAGTTTTATATACTTGGACAAAAAAAAAACTATTGGTAATGCATCCATGAGTAGTTGGGCAATCTATCGAAGAGGACAATATTGACAATATTGACAAGATCCCTATCTCGGACTAGATTTCACAACTAGATCCGAAGTTTTGGAGTGTTAAAGGGCTAAGCTAAATTGCAAGTCTAGTGAGGCGACCCCTTGCAATGAGATAAGAACACACAAAGTAAATCAAAAGCAACCTTTTCTCGAATCCTTATCGAAATGGACCTTAGAAATGAGTTCAAGGATGAGGTAATTTTCATGGATGAGAAGGAAAGGTTGGTATATCAACCTCGTCAAGTAGGAGTGGCTACCAATTAAATGTGATTTTTACAAGTCTTATGGGCATGATGCAGATGATTGTAGGAAGAAAGTTAAGAAGGTATAGAGAAGGAAGGAAATAAGGGTAGAAACATTTGGAAATAAGGAGACAATGGTGGAGGAGGCAAGACCAACTATAGATCAACCGACTACTCCAGTTGCACACAAGATAGAACTAGTTGAGGGAATAGGATAACTTCGATTATCACAACTATACAAGTTGACCAATGTTCTACACCTCCCAATGTTATGGCATAATAAAATAGTTTTGGATCACTTGATCCTAATAATGGATAGCATATGCTTTTGGAATATCGGAGGCCTTAATGACCCTAATAAGCAAGTAGCAGTGAGGGACTTATTTTGGGAGAATAAATGCAACATGATGAGAATAGTTGAAACAAAGATTATGGAAAATAAAGAGGAAGAAATAAGGAACACACTTGGAAAGAGAGTTCAAAGTGATCACTAATATGGAACATTAAGAAAGGAGTAGAATTTGGAACCCAAATGTTGCTAAAATCATAGTTATTAAGATAAATAGGTAGTTTATCCATGTCTTGCTAGAGACTTAGGGTAAGCAAATGTTGGTTTCTATAGTATATGGAGATAATGATTTGAATTGCATCTTAGAACTATGGCGAGAATTGGAAGAACCCAGTCATAGCATTTCGACACTTGGATAGTACGAGGAGACTTCAATGCCCTACTAAGGGATGGTGAAAGAATTTGGGGGGATAAGATTCAACTCCGCCAAGCTGATTGATTTCAATCAATGGGTGTACACCCGTGAGATGTAGGAAATGAGGCATACAGGACATGCATTTACCTGGAACAACAAGCAAGGAAAGGCAAGAGTATTCTCAAAAATAGATAGGGTATTTATAAACGGGATTGGAGTAATGTAATATCCAAAGGCCAAGTATTCGAGTATTGAATAAAGGCATATCGGACCACTGTCTACTAGTGGTCAAACTGAGTGAACAACCTATTGGAAGGAAGAGAATATTCAAATTCTATAATATGTGGACCACTATCAAAGATTTCTAGCAGGTGGTAACAACTATATGGAGCAAGGATGCATACGGAGGGGACAACCATGTATCAAGTTGTTTGCAAGCTCAAGTCCCCGAAAAAGCCACCACAAGATTTGAATAAAAAATTTGTTTGGAGACATTCATATAAAGGTGCAAGAAATAAAAATACAGCTTGATAAGATCAAGGAGGCAATACATGGTGACAACCTAAATTCGAACTCTATGAGATGGAGAAAAATGCAGTAAAGACTTATCAAGTTCTTGACTCAACTGAAAGAAGCTATCTCATGCAAAAAAAAAGGGGGAAATGGTTGTGTAACGCCCCAAATCTCATAATCACTAGTTTAGTCTTGACAACCGACTAACTAGTAATTAGCGCAACGAAAAGAGAGTTAGAAGCGTTACGCCGCACTTCAACAAAGAGCAAGGCCACTTCCAAATTAAAATACGAACATCACTTGATAAGTTAAAGTTCACATTACTTAAGACGTCCATCTTATAACAATATAAACGAGAGGCGTATTAACGAATACCACCATGATTACAACTTATTTAACCGTAGCATACATGACTCCCAAATATCATGTTCTTGACTACCACTGTGAGCCTCTAAGTCTCATTGACCAAAATAAATACGTCTGTTTTCCTTTGCATAAGCCCTACCTAAAACAAAATAGAGAAAACATTTCAAATAATGAGCCAAAGCTTAGCACATCTATCGATGTACTCGTAAATAATTTATGTGAAGATATTTTTCAGCACATGCATTTCAATTCATTTATAAATCGAGATAGGAATAATATAGTAAAACAAGTTGCTCATTTATTATCCGAGTGGTTCCTTGCGATTATCGGTTTCCTTAAATATATGCACATTTAGACTGGTCGGGAAGCATGGTTGATAATGACCAAATACATATGATGTGATTAATATGGGTCGGGCTACATAATTAGGTGACAACTAATATTTGAAATGGTTCATTTTTCATAAGCAAACCATTTTAGTATGTATATATATAAATATGTGAATTTTCATAAGGCACAAGTAATAAACGTACCTTAATACTTGGTGTTTCCTTCGCCTTTGTTTCTTTTTGAAATGACAACTCGGATAGCGGACATCGATAACCTTAACAATCATTTCAAAATAAAGTATTTCATTAATAAAGTCGATACTTTAAGTAACTTGATCTTAACTATTATTATTACTATTATTATTATTATTATTATTATTATTATTATTATTATTATTATTATTATTATTATTATCATTATTAAAATTTCTTATGACTAAGTGAATTTTATTTAGGTAAACATTTCTTAACTCGTTAATGTCATGGAGCGTTGATTTCAATTGGTTGTAAATTATTAAAGAACAACGTTCACAACTTGAATCGATCTCCCTTATCGCGTATTATTTCCTAAAATTCAATTACATTTTTCCTTAAATTGACTCCAAATGCTTTTAATCTGTTCCTTTTAATTTACGTCTCTTGCTAACTCAATTTATTTACGACACAAAAATTTCTTAAATCTTACAAATCACTTGAATCTCTCCAATCATATAAATTACTTAATTCACTTAAATTACTAAAATTAATTAATTTCTTAAATTACTTAAATCACTTAATTTACTTAAATTATTAAAATTATTTAATTTACTTAAATCACTTAATTTACTTAATTTACTAAAATTACTTAATTTGCTTAAATTACTTAGATCACTTAATTTACTTAATTCACTTATTTCCACATTTATATACATTCCAAAAAGAGATAACACGCTCTAACAATTAAACACCCAACCTTCAAGATTCATAACTTACTCCAAATAATCTTAAATTTTCTCATTTATAATTCATAATTTCCACAAAACTATTATTTCATCCTAAAATTACTTAAAACTTGACATGCATGTCCATTTTCTTCATTCCTCAACTTTTAAATTTTCATCAAGTTTCTAATCACCGCCATCAATCATATTTCATCCTCAATTTTACAATCCATAATCATCCATTCATAATCCAAGTATCAATGAAAATAACATTTACAAGCTTGCTTTTAACCTCTTAAAACTTTCAATCACCAAAAATCC
This sequence comes from Talinum fruticosum, assembly GCA_021018815.1. Taxonomy (NCBI): domain Eukaryota; kingdom Viridiplantae; phylum Streptophyta; class Magnoliopsida; order Caryophyllales; family Talinaceae; genus Talinum; species Talinum fruticosum. The sequence continues at coordinate 1,204,638 of JAITYX010000117.1, read as the reverse complement.
TTGACCATTTTATGTTATGTCTACATTTTTCATTTAAATATTTAATCCTACTAGATTAAACCTTGCATGCAATATTTATACAATTAATTTCAAACATAATGAGGTAATTAGTTGAGCGATTGAGGTTTTTACCTAAGAACCACAAGAAAATGGGCTTCTTGAAAAAGTGGAGGGGCTGGCTTGCTTCCAGTGGCCAGCAACAATTGCAGTGACAACGGACGGTGGGCAGCGTCGTGCAGGTGGCTGGTGGCAGCAAGCTAGTTGGGGTGCATAAACAGGTGAAAACGTGTGTGTGCTACTGGTTTTTCTCCTTTTTGGCTGGCAGTGGTGACGGTGCAGCCGCACGGAGCCAATGATGGTAGAGTGCAGCATCCGGGTTGAGTGTAGTGGAGTTTTTGGGGAAGAGGAAGAAATGATGGGTGTCAATTTTGAGGTTTGATTGCATTTAAATAACCATCTTCCCTAATTTTTCTCTCTCCTTTCTCATGTTGTAAAATTTTAGTTTTTGGACTCCTTGGTTTCTCTTATTTGGCCTCTAATTCTCTCCTAAGCCCATTTAAACAATTTATAAAATTGACGAACCACAAAATCAATTTTGTGAATTTCTTTGTTATATATATATATATATATATATATATATATATATATATATATATATATATATATATATATATATATATATATAATTAAACTCGTAATGATTTCAATAATATTTTTCTTATTTAAATTCCTTGATATATATCGTGGGACGTAAACTTCAATTTGGACCATTAATCGTTGTTATCATCTACGTCCTACAAACACGTAACATATAAGTTTATGTACAAGTACAAGTGAAACAAGTGCAAGTGCAAGTGCTCATTGGAAAAATTTTAATTTTTTCTTAACGTATTAGATTAGGGTCGGGGTGTTATAGGTTGAAACAAGGAGACCAAAACACTCGCCTTCTTCTTTGCTTCATTGGTTGCATAGAACTACATCTCAAAAATCAAAGTTATACAGAATGTAGATAGAATGATGACCTATGGCACAGGATTATAAACACATTAGTTAAGCACTTCTTAAAATTCTTGGCATAAAAGGAGATAAATCCAAATATATCCATGGATGTTATACTTGAAAGAACCATGCCTACATGATGAACACATAAGCAAATTAATGGAGCCAATAACCAATGAAGAAATAAGGACTTGGAATGTTCAACATTGATAGCAACAAGAGCCCATGCCCCGATGGTTTTGGAAGTGGTCTTTTCAAGGCCTGTTATTGGACCACAGCGAGGCGAGATATATATAAAGCAATAAGAGATGTTTTTGCCTAAGGTAAACTACTTAATCATGTTAATGAAACAATGCTTGCTATGGTACCCAAGGGGACAAATCCTACAAAACCCGAGGATTTAAGAGCTATAGCATGTTGTAATACATTGTTAAATGCAAAACCAAAGTGATATACAGTAGACTAAAAGGCATAATGCCGGTGTTGGTGGACCAAGCACAAAGGGCATTTATATATGGAAGATCTATACTTGCAGTCCTTATTTGTGAAGACTTAATAAACGAGTACAAAAGGAAAAAGATTTCCCCATTGCATGATGAAGATTGACTTACGAAGGCTTATGACTCAATCAACTGGAAATTCATTGAGATACTATTAATAGGCTATGGATTCCCTAAATAGCTAGTTACGGTTATGATGTGCTGCATATCAAACCCAAGATTTTCTATTCAAATCAATAGGAGCTTGCATGGATATTTTGATAGTGGTAGGGATATGAGGCAAGGTGATTTGATGTCTCCCCTTATCTTTGTTTTAGTCATGGAGAATTTGATAAGATTTATTAAGATTGCCCAAACACGATGAGAATTCAGGTACCATCCTAGGTGTAAGCAAATGAAGCTCAGTACACATTGCTTTGCAAATGACCTACTCATTTTTTGCTAAGCCAATAGACAAAGTATACTATGTCTACAAACAAACTCTCAACACTTCTCAGACACCACAGGGCTAAAGGTTAACCTGAAGAAATTTCAAATACTAGTTGATGGACTACAAGAACAAGAAGCACAACAGACTTGCCAATTTAACAGGGTAAATGAGAGGGGACATCCCTTTCGAATATATGGGTGTCCCAATAAAATCACAAAGGTTAACTAAGAGTGACTTCCAAACTCTTATCAGCAAAATCATAACAAGACTAAGGACATGGCCCGTAAAAAGGATATCATATACTAGAAAGGTGCAATTAATAAATTCAATCCTACTAAGTGTCTTTAACAATTGGAGCGAGATGTTTATTTTGTCAAAGGCAATGTTAAAATGAGCTAATACAAGTTAAAGACAATTCCTATGGGACATAGGCACCGAAAAGAGAAGAATTAGTCCTATTTCTTGATCTACAATCTGTATGCCAAAAGAGGAAGGTGGGTTAGGAATCCAAGATAGTATTAAGAAAAACATAGCTATGGTATTCAAGCTTGTCCGGAACATAGCACAGAAAAAGGACAATTTATGGGTGAAATGGGTTAACTATTTTTGTAAATGAAGGGAGAAACAATTTGGCAGAGTTAAGCCGAAAGTAGTTCGCTTGTACTTTTTTGAGAAAGTAAATTAATTTGAATACTTTTAAAAATATTTAATAGCATTTTGCTTACAGCCTTATACTTTAATATGTATACTTGTTTGTGTTTGCCTTATTATCATTTGTGTGACTTGTGTTATTTGCTACTTATATTTTCAAATTTGCACTCACCATGCATGTTCTTATAAGTTTCACCTCGATCTAGGAATATCGGCTAAGATTATGCAATGCTTCCAGGGTAGGTATTTTGAGACTTGACCAACTTGGGGTAAAGTTCCTTTGAGCCAATGGGATTTGTGGCACAATGATTTTAAGGCAAGTGATCTTTGTTTTTCAAATGAATGTATAAATATATATTCTATTGGGTTTGTGTCCTAAATTTCCCTTCAATGCCATGTTTGAAGCTTATTTTCTAAGTCGTCTCTTTCTCTCTCTCTCTCTCTCTCTCTCTTTCTCTCTCTCTCTCTTTCTCTTACTGATGCCTAGAAATTTCAAGCCCTATAGGCCTTACTACGATCAGTAGTAATGGAAAGAGAAAATTGCTTGGCCGGATAACACCACTAAAGGGTGGTCCATGCTCTCACCCGCGGTCTGTGGTGGTCCGAGTTTGTTCTATTTGTTAGCTTCATTCTTTGATCTCATGTTTCTGTGCCTCTTCGGTTTTATGCTAGCTTTAGGAGTCAAGAGGCCTCTTTTTTTTGGTTAATTGATTGTGACTCTTTGTCTCTGTCTTCTTGATTGGAGAGTTACATTTTGTGTTTTTTATGAATTGGGCTAATTTTTAAGAGTTTGTTGTGGTTAACCTATACCCCACCGCTTTACTAACATATTGAGTTACTTACATTGTTTTTTTAATTAAAGTTTGTGTAACTTAGTTATTGAAATCCTATAGCATTGGCGAAATACGAGTACTAGGAACTCGAAATATGCAGCCCAAATTAGGCAAAATTTAAAATTGTGGGTGCTAAGCATTTGAGTGAGAAACTTTTGGAAGCTCGGGCAAGAAATAAAAGGTCGTCTTTCATTTCTACTTCAAAATAGAGCCACCTTAAAGAGTACTAGGATACCTTTGAATTTAAGGCTATGACTGAGCGGAATCACGAAAGTCAAAACAGTGACTCGATGGTTTGGATCCCTCTTTGCACACATGTGGAGCTAGGCCTACAAGCAGGTGTTGTAGGCATTTGGTAATATGTGTGTATGCGTGTGTGTGTGTGTGTGCACGCTCGCGCGCGTGCGTATCACATATTATTCCCTCCGACATCTAACTATGTTTTTTTATCTCAAAACTACGCAGGCAACACAGACTTGGTAGTGATCTAAGTGACCTTAAAATGGTCGATGATACCTGTAAGTATCAGGATAATTCACATAAGAACACATATGTATGCAAGAAGTCTTAAGCTATATAATCTTGCCATATTGTTTTCCCGTCCTTTTACACTAATCCAACTATGTTTTTCGTCTCAAAACTACGCAGGCAGTAAAGCTTAGTAGGGATCCAAGTGATGTGAACGTGTTCAATAACACCCACATACGTCGGGATCAGCATAAGAACACATATGTGTGCAAGAAGACTCAGTTGAGAGTGCTATGGTCAACCTCCACAAAATATAATTTTATTTTGTGATATGAAAATCAAATTTTATTAATGTTTCAAAGCTCACAATACAATTTATACATCCATATACATCATATAACTATCAAAATTAAGATATCACACATCGAGATAACCCACCTCCTAGAAAGGGTATCCATTTCCATAGATATGAGATAAAAAAAGACCTACAGTATGAAAATTAAAACTAGTAAGTTAACTTCATTATCCACTCCTTGTTTGTATCATCATCTTCCTTCCAATTCTTTAATAAGTACATCTATGAATTTCCCATTTGATGTTTTGCATTAGTACTTGGACAATATTTGTTTCGATCCCATATATTTTGCTACACCTTTTGATCAATACATGATAGCAACAAGTTGAAAAAAATGGAATACATGATCTTCTTCCTGATTTTAGAGCACCTATATTGAATCGGTTCCTCAATCTAGAGTCATTTCAAGGAAAGTGCATTCTAGCCTAGTTTCACGTTGCCCTAGTCAACTTGCTGCTGAAATTATTATATATGTTGTAAATTGTCTTTATGACAAATATATATGCATTTTATGACGATACACGATTATACGCAATTTGAATTCTAGGAAAAACATACAAAGAGAGTTTGATAAGAGCATATTTTGACTTAATTTTAAGGGAATTTCTGTAGTGGATTAGGGAATATTATACTTAAAATGTTTGATTTATATCCATTTTTCCATATTACATTTGGTGTTATTGTTTTTGATGCAAATTTGTAAGTTTTGAGGTCAAAACAATCCAATTTCCTAAATTTTTGGTCAAAACAAGTTGACCACGGATCTCCCTATGGACCCCCAAACCATGGTAGAAGAATCAAAGCGAGAGAAGCTGGACTGAGCCCACTCCGGGTTGCCCGCAGTGGCTCCTTTTCTTCGGTTTCGCGTGGCTTTTAAAATTTTGATGGTTTTGGGATGTTTTGTGTGCCGACTTACGACTATGAAATGGGAAGACCTGCAGTATCCAGGGGAGTTCTTCTACTATTCATCCTTCATTTGTCTATTGCCATTATCCTAACTTCATTCATCCACATCAAACCGAGACACTTTTGAAGAATTGAAGAAGAAGTTTGAAGCGGTTATGGGATTTCCGTCCGAAGTCGAGAGATTCAAGAAGAGTTCGTCAAGTCATTCAATCCTCTCTTCGTTCTTACTGTTTGAGATTTGATTACCATGTATTGGATTTTATTTATGCTTTCAATAATCATGTGTGAGTAATTTTAGTTTTTCTAGGGATTTGTAATCCGAAATAATGTAGTTTGATTAGGCTTTCATGATTTGTGCTTGAATTCCGATGTTGAATCAATAGATGGTTGTGTTTTTCATGCCTATGAGTGTTTTGAAGGCCTAGAATACTTGTGATTAAAGATTAATCTGTGATGAACTGAAAAGTGAAATGGAATTATCCGACAACCAACCATTCTATCTATTTTATGAAATTTGAGAAAAGATTAGTAAATTAGGGGATCACTTTGATAATTTGAAATCTTTAACTTTGATTAACTTGAAAAGCATATGAAAGTTGTTTATTAGGTTAATTAGAGCAATTCTATTTAGTATCGAAAGAGCGGTACAATTTTGTAATTATCGATCCTTGATTCAATTAAAAGAATGATTGCACAAATTATGTTTAATAATCAAACTCATTGTTAGGAAAGCGAATCCCTAAATGTTTTTACCCATTGATTTAAGTCTAGATTAATTTTCTTAATTTTAATAGTTAGAACTAATTTTGAAAACAACCAACTTAAAACCCGATTTGCTTAGCAATTGAGTTGAGGGCTAGTTTATTGCGTAGCTAGAATTGAGCACTTATGGGATCGACCTTGGTTAGCTACAACCATACACTATGCGCTTAATTTCTTTGGCCCGGTTTGATGTCCGATTATAGCCTAATCGGTCTTAAATCTCAAGATTGTCATGCTTTGATGCAACAAATTTTGTCGGTTGTTATCCAAACCGTGATGCCTAAACATGTCGGACAATTGATTATAAAACTTTGCTTCTTCTTACATGCCATATGTAGCAAAGTCGTTGATTTGGAGAAATTAGATGATCTTGAGTGCGACGTGATCGTTACATTGTGCCAACTTGAGATGTACTTCCCACCTTCTTTTTAGATATTATAGTGCACCTAGTTGTCCATTTGGTGAGAGAAGTGCGATTCCGTGGCCCGTTTTTTACCAATGGATGTAGACTTTTGAACGGTTTATGAAAATTTTCAAATGGTATGTTAGAAATCGAGTACCGACCGAAAGGGTGCGTTTTTATGCACACAAAAATAAGGAGTGTATTGAGTTCATTGTGAATACTACCCCCAAATAGAAGTTGTTAGTATTCCAAAACATCGATTTGTGGGAGGATCGCTGGGCAGGAGAAATTGAGGTCGATGGTTCTAATAATCGGTCAGGAGATGAGTGATTAAACACATCTTTATGTTCTTCAAAACATCGATGAAGTGTAGTCGTTCATTGATGAGCACAAATCTCTCATAAGGAGACAAGTACCAAGGAAAAAAATGAGATATGGGTACTGACCCAACATGATCGCACATTTGTCAACTGGTTCGGAGATAAAGTCATCACTAGCCAATTGAAAGAATCACCGGAACATATCTTGTAAACATTAGTAAGTTTGGCTAGAGGGCCCTAGTTGAATGTCATTTCTTATCGTGGGTATGACATCAATGAATACTCTTTCTACACAAAGAGTTGGGACAATAGGAGCACCATGCAAAATAGCGGGATCACATTAGAGGCTCATGCACTTCATGTTTCCAGTTCTAAGGACAAACATTCCGTTATAGCTAAAATGTCATATTACTGGAGTCATTGAGGAGATATGGGAGTTAGACTATGTTAACTTCGTGAGCCTCGTTTTCCGGTGCAAATGGGTTAACAATAACAATGGTGTCCGAGTTGATGAGTTGGGATTCACAATGGTTAATCTCATAAGAGAAGGGCCTAAAGGGGATCAATTCGTTATGGCATCCCAAGAAAGATAAGTTTTCTACATTGAGGACCCGACCAATGATAAGCTGGTTTATTATTCTTGAGGGGAATAGGCACATTGCTTGGTAGGGATGGTGAAGATGTGTGTGAGTTTGTTGAGGAGATCCCACCCTTCTCCTTGGGAATTTCCGTCGAAAATGAGGATACCAATTTTGAAGAATTGTATTTAAGGGTTGACCATTAGGAGAACATAAATATTGAAGATAAGTTCAAAGGAGGGGAAAAAAGGGCATAAACCATATAATTGTATCAACTCGGTAAGGGCATTATACAATAATAATTTTATTGATGGATATCTATATTTTTGCTTGTTTCCAGTAAGTGTAGCTTGCTTTTTCATTATTTCTGACCTTAACATTTTCCTATAACATATTATTGTTCGATGCGGATGAAAAGGACTAAGTTGTCCAATGGAAGGTGAGAAAGCTTTTTCGGGTAAACAAGTGATTTATACCCTTTTTGGTCGCTAGTCTCAGCTCCCACTTCTCAACTAGGAATTTTTTTATATAAATTCAAATCAAGTGATTTATACCACAAAATTCCTAGTTGAGAAGCGGGAGCGAGAATAGTGACCAATGTTGTCCTTTCTAAATTATTGATCCTTATATGTTTGTTCTGTTTTTGTGGAAAAGTTGTTACTTAGCGTTTTCCTCGGATTTTATATTCTCCAGTCTACCACTGCAAGAACTCGAAGCAAGCCATGTAATCATAAGACGACCATCACTTTGGGATAATGACCAAGGAGATAGATATTGCTTGGTGAGATGTCCTACTTGTGTACTCCTTTTTCAGTATTTATGCCAAAAATTTATCTCTTCGTCTTGAAATTTTATGGTATAAATGATTTTAATAATTTATGCCAAAAGGTTCATCTCTATTTATCTAAAGTGATACTTTTTAGTAAATTAAGTTATGTGCTTCTATTTATGGCTATATTGCTTATTTGGAGTTTGTGAAAAGGTAGCGTAGATAGCAAATATGATGTATATATATTGTTCAAGCTACCACTCGCTAGAATTCCAAGCAAGCAATATCGTCATAAAGACACTCACATAACTAAATCTAATACAAAAGCATCACTTTGGGTAAATAGAGATTTTCCTTTTGCAATAAATATTGAAATCATTTATATCAAAAAGTTTTAAGATGAGAGATAAACTTTTTACATAAATACTAAAAGAGTAGTACTCTTTGTATTATATTTCACATTGTAATATATTCTTTGTCTGGAACTTGTGACAGACTAGAACTGTTGTGGTTGCAAAATGTATAAAATTTTTATTTGTGAAACAATTGAGGTTGTTGGTCGTTTGTCTGTGTAAATTGTTGTGGTTCTACATGTGTATATTCTATTTGTATTGTACAAGGTACGAAAAAACAAAAAAAATTATTAAAAAAAAATTCTAACCTATTATTACAATTCTTAATTTTAAGACGAGAGATGAACTTTTTGACATAAATACTGAAGGAGTAGTACTCTTTGTATTATATTTCACATTGTAATATATTCTTTGCTTGGAACTTGTGAAAGTTGGAACTGTTGTGGTTGCAAAATGTGTAAAATTTTTGTTTGTGAAACAATTGAGGTTGTTGGTGGTTTACTATTTAAATTGTTGTGGTTCTACATGTGTATATTCTGTTTGTATTGTACAGGGTACAAAAAAACAAAAAAAATTATAAAAAAAATTCAGACCTATTACTACGGTTCTTAGTTAAAAAAAATTGTTGCGGTTTGTATATAACCTATTACTACGAGTGCTTAGCTAAAAGCCGTAGTAATAGGTCTTGGCCTAAAATTTTAGCCGAAGAGGGGATTTAGGCCCGGACCTATTATTACGGTGTTTAACTAAGAATCGTAGTAATAGGTGAACCTATTACTACGATTCTTTGTAGGTACTTTATTACTACGGTTGTTTAGATAAAGCGTAGTAATAGGTACTCTTCTCTGCGGTTGTTCGGATAAACCGTAGTAATAGGTACTCTATTACTACGGTTGTTCAAATAAACCGTAGTCATAGGTACTCTATTACTACGGTTGTTCGGATAAACCGTAGTAATAGGTCTACTTTTACTAAAGTTTTGAATCGTAGTAAAAGATACTCGTCTACAATTACGGCCACATACACGACGTCGGATAACCGTAGTAAAAGGTCTTTAGGAACCATTATTAAAAGTTGTTCCAGTAATATTATCACATCTTAGCTCCACTGGATCTGTTGGTAGATTGGTGAAGATCCTTAAGTAACTCGACCGAGTTATGTACATTCTTAAGCTGCAATTGATGTTAGACAATACTCTACTTCTATACTTGATAGTGAGAATGTCGGTTGTCTTTTACTTGTATCATGATATGGCAATTGATCCCGGACTAAACACGTAGCATGTAATAGATCGTCGAGTATCACGATCATCGGCATAATCGACACACAATAGTCGATCAATTTGAACTTGTCATCCCTCTTCTAGTATAGACCATAATCAAATGTTCCTATTACATACCTCATATTTCTTCGTATTACTTCCGGATAAGGCTTTTTGGTTTCGCATGTACCAACTCACTGTGCTGAGAGCATACGTAATGCTTGGCCTTATTAGCGTAAGGTAAATTAGACTTTCAACCAATTGTCCATTTGTTGTTTCTTCTAGGTATTTCCCCTCGTATGAACAAAACTTAGTGTTTACTTTCATCGATTTGAGATCGGCTTGCATTCAAGCATGTCATACATTTCAAGTAGACCTTAAGCATACTTATGTTGGCACAAGAATAGCCTATCCTTTGTTCTTTCAATTGCAAGACCAAGGAAATGTTTCAACTCATTGAGATCCTTCATTTGGAAGTGTACGGAAAGATTGTCCTTAATTTGCTAAATTTCGCTTCGTCATTGCTACGATGATGAGATTATCGATGCAAACAAGCACTATAGCAATCTTTCCTTCTCAAACCTTCACAAATATGTAGGAGTCCACTAGCGTCATTGTATATCCACTCTAGACCAATAACTCGACTATCTTGACGTACCATGCTCTAGGTGTTTACTTGAGTCCATATAACACCTTTAACTTGAACACATAGCTTGGATGGTTCTTGCTTCCAAACCCTTTAGGTTGTCCATATATATCTCATGATCAAGTTCTCCCTGCATGAAAGCATTCTTCACATGTAAGTGTCATAGTCTCCAATCCAAGACTTTATAGAAGTCAATGCTAATAGAACATGCACTATAGTGATTTTTTCTACTAGACTCGAATGTTTCCTATCATCTAGATCGTACGTTTCGAGCAACCTTGTGCCACTAATTATGCTTTGTGCCTTTCAATTGAGACATTAGGGCGCACCGTTAACTTGATAACCATTTACAGGAAATTGGCTCTGCATCCATATGAATAATGGAAGTTAGCCCCTAGGGTTGTTAAATGCATATTTCTAAGTTATGTATCCAAGTCTAAGGGATACATGTATGGTGTCCTAAGTCTAGGAAAGTCATTTAAAGTACAGATGTAATCTTTAATAAAACTACTATGTTGTCTTACAAGAATAACATTGTTGTTTCTTCCACTCGTGTCGATGATTAACAAGATTCTAGTGAAAAGGCGGAGAAAAAGGCATATTATGAAACTCGCCGTTTAAGTTAGGTTCACGTTATCTCACCAAAAAAAAAATAAAAAATAAAAAAGGTTCACATTAAATTAAAATTATATTATATTATATGATCTCAGGTCAAGTTCCAAATTAAATCAAATTGGCTTATTTACATTTAGGCCAACTTGGATCTGAATTAACGTTGCCAGCTCAATATGATTATCCTGGTAAGCGTCTCAAATAATGAAGAAAAAACTACCATAACCGGGCCAAATGTCTTCATAAGTACACGAATCGAGCCCAAACCGAGTCTTGGTCGAACCAAAAGCTTTGACCAAGCCGAATTCAAGGACTTGCCAATCGAGCGGGTGGCTTATTGCCTGCCCTACTCAAATCAATTAGTTAATTATGATAACTTTTAATTTTAATGAGTCAAACAGTGAAGCTCATTGCTTTTCATGTCTATCAGCTCCCTTTCTAGTGGTCTCATGCGAATGGCAAGCTCAAGTCAATTTTGAGAAGCATCATTTTAATCTCAAAGATGCACTTCCACATCATGTCTGTAAATAAACATGTCTAAAAAGCCATCATGTTGGAAAAAGATAAAAGAACAGAAAAAATGAAGTGAACAATGTAACCTCTACCGCCTAATATTGGAATATCTCAGAAAATTATACAATATCACATTGTAAATAAAATCAAATCTCTATACTAGTGTAATAACCCCTTAACTAGAGCAGCAGCCACCTTTCTTAACAGCAGAAACTTCCTTGCCAATGTCAATTTTCTCACCAGCTGGAAGAGCAGAACCGTTGGCACCTTCCCCGGCTTCCATGGCCTTCTTGCTCACAACGCGATAAATCTGGGTGAGAACCTCGGTGAAGGCATTGTCCACATTGGTAGCCTCGAGGGCTGAAGTCTCCATGAAGTAGAGGGACTCTTTCTCGGAGAAGGATTTCCCATCATCAGTGGGGACGGCGATGAGGTGGCGGAGATCAGACTTGTTCCCGATCAGCATGACCACGATGTTGGGGTCTGTGTGGTCCCTCAGTTCCTTTAGCCACCTCTCCACGTTCTCAAATGTCGCATGCCTTGTCACATCATACACTAGGAGGGCCCCGACCGCTCCTCGGTAGTATGCACTTGTGATCGCCCGATACCTAAAAGAGAAGGCAAGTTGTAAAATACGTACATGCAACACATAATTGCCAAAAGCAAGACCCAATGGGAATGACAACCACTATTACCCAACGCGAATCTTGGCGAAGTATCTAGAAAGATCTAGACGTATGACAAGTTAAAAGGAATTTTTAGTAATAAAGCAACAGAAAACATGGGCCACATTAAAATCTATTTTACCACCACAAGGCGGCCTCTTCAGCTCCCTTTCCTTCCTGATGCAACCCTATCTAAGTGTGACTTAGTTACTCCTTTAAAAATACACAGATCACCATGCATCATTTCATCACATGAAATTCTCTCTTTCTCTTTCTCTTTCCCCTCTACGATAAAACAACAGAGGGTCAAAAGGAAGACCTTTACTGCAATCTATTGCCTTCTCTCTCACTCTTTAATCAAAAAATTGGTGTGGAGGGATGATATGGAAGCTAATCATGTCCATATCAATCCAGTACGTATCACACAGATGAGCATGCCAACAAGTTCCCATTTCTGTTTGCAGATAACGTAATGATGCAAGTCGTTAGTACATGTATTACATCACTACAGTCCATAATGATAAAAATCAAGGTCCATATGGATCACCACAGCAGTATTATCCAAACTCAGAAGAGGACTTTGACATAAATTATCTCCCAAGTCTCACTTTCTAGCACCTTAACTTGCTGCTTTCTCACCACTATGCATGTATCACCTGCTCACTTTGTCCAACCCAGATTATTCGGCCAATTTATTCATGGTGAAAGAGTTTGGCAAGAAAACAAATGAGCGAGAAACTCCTTCAAGAAATTGGATCTGTCCTATCTAGGGCGAGCAAAAATCCATCTGACCCAAATACCCAAATTTGTCTGACCTGAAAAATCAGGTACGGGCACAAATTTAATCCAAACTTAAACTTCACAAGTCATGTCTGAATTCAAATAAAAAGTCAGGTTCAGGTTTCAGCATTCGGATGTGGATTGTTCAGAATTCATGAACCACATTGGGTTTGCACAAATTCGTGCAATGAGACAACCGGGTTCAGACATTGGACAATTAGATTTAGGTATAATTTTAGTCCAAATTCTCTAAAACGCTTTACGGAAAAAGATGAAACAACCGGGTTTGGACATTAAAAATCTAATTCAGGTGCCAGCACTTATAAATATAATTCCAGTCATAATGTCCAAAAGTCGTATCACAATTCAGACACACGGACAACCAGGTCAGAGGACATACAGGTTCAAGTATAGTCAAAGTGTCCAAATTAGTAATCCCAACAGGGTCCGGGTATGAAGGTTTTGTTAGAATGTCTGATTTATTCAGACCTGAATTATTAAGGTCGAAGGTCTAACTTCTATCCAACTGGTTGATTTTGACCAACTTACAATGACGATCAGGGACTTTTGAATTGCAAGAAACCCCTTTGTTGCCTTATCTTTACCATTCGCGTTAAACCATCTTTCCCATACTCTACTGTACACCCCCTAAAAAAAGGAAAAACAAATTCCATTTTGACAGCAAACAAGACCAGTGAATTGAACAATTTTCAAAGACATAATCACTGGATGCGAGACATGCTAGCCAGCTATTAGGTAAACTTGATTAATCGGGAAGGAAGCTTCCAGCATCCCCAACAAACTGAGCAGAGTAAGGAACATCAAAAGAATTCACCTGATTGTTCCTAAGTTGACACTTCAATCATCTTATATCTGAAGCTCAAGCAACTTTACATGATCGGCGAACCTCCAAACGTGATTCCACAACCCACCCCGGGCGGAAAAAGGAGCCCTAGATTAAATAATACAATAAACTCAAACATTCATCCCTAAGCCATAGAAAATGCCTGCACAAAAGCTATAGAAGGCCCATTTACGAAGGGATTTCTAAGTCTCTCTCAAGGCATCAGAAGTGGTAACTTTTACACGGTGTGACACTCAAGTACAAATCTATTATTAATGCTCCAAATTTCAGTAAGGAAACTAAGAACAGTAACCAGCCATATGCACAATTATAATTAAATTCCGGGATGAAAAGCTTGAGGAAATATATGGATCTCTAAACTTAAATTTTAATATGTGACTGGGGATGAAGATGAACCATTAGCGATTGATTTAGTAAGTTAAGAGACTTGTTAAGAAATAAGGAAAACACGAGATAGTTGGAGTTTATCATGATTTTCACAAAAATAGCATTTTACCATTCCCATCAGATTGTCTCTTATTTATATGGCAATCTTAACTGATTCATAATGGATATCCCCATGCCCCCACATATGAGTATTGTTCCATATTAAACAAGAAAAAGAAGAGTAGAAGACTAGTAATAAGTCTAGTGGGTAACACAACCTATAGATAATTAATCAAGGATGGAACCACACTCGAATACATATCCATCTTTCCTTGACAGATTTACCTAGGCTCATCAAGAGTTTACAAATGATAATGTTGTAATCTCTCCATGATTGCCCAAGTAAAAAGAGCTCACATGCGAGTTCCACGAGGAGAAAACAAGACTAAGAAGCTCTATCCATCCCAATTTACTTGAGTGCATTGTTTTCAATGGCTCAAGAAAATGTGAGTCACAAGTTACAAAGCACTCGAATAAATCAGGATATAGGATCTACCTACTGCCAATTGTTTTAGGATAGAAGTTGACTTAAGCTGCATGTATCCTAGTTTTTCTTATCAATGAGATTAGTGTAGACCATAAAGGAATTTGAAAGTCCCCTCCATGACCTTCTTCCCTTTTCAATTAGTATTCATCAGCAAGATGACGTATCAGCATCCCTATCTCTTCCACTAACTTTTATTCTAACTCAGCCAGTGAGAATCATGCGTTCTTGACAAATCTACCTACAGATCACACCACGTGATGTACACATCATTTTGTGGAAGTAATTGTAGTTTAACAGGAAACGCATTTCATCATAAGATATAAGTTAGAGTCGTTAGAAAAATTATCAACTCCCAAGAGTGTCACATCAGCATACTCCCAAACCAATCATGAACTTGCTTTTCTTAGGCATTTGGGATATTTCACTTAACAACCGGCACACATGGAAGATAATAGGATGAACACATACAAGTTCATGGTTGATTTGAGAGTGTGCTAATGTGGCATTCCCATGTGAAATAATAATCTTCCAACTGCTTCTATAAAAGGGCCTCGCGACTGGCAACATAGACATTGAGTGAAAGCATACGAGGTCCAAAACTAATATAGGGGCTTATTGGACCTCAAAAGATCTAATGCTCAAGGATGATGACAAGAGGAACGAATATCCAAGTTAGAGGGAAACTTCAATATCTTTGAACAGCATAAATTTTTCATAAAATTATGCTTCGAACAGATGAAGAATTCAACAATACCATTCATCCCATATGCAAAATCAGAACTATTTTTTCAAGCCAAGAAGGAGGTGCAATACAATCATCCCAAGTAAAAAGTGGAGCCATAATGCTAGATCTGCAAATCCCAGAACACTATTTGAGCAAAAAAAGAAAAATTCGTACCAGTAATCCACCATGGAATTAGGTTAATAAATCTCCGTGTTCAAGCAACATTAACAACAAATCCCACATAGTTTCTCTTTCAATTGTTGTGTGTATCCAACAGAGAACATTTATTTTGGTTTTCAAGAGAAGGGTATATGATGAGAGGTTTCTCGGAAAGCGGACCCGATTAAATTAGACGACCAAGGTCAGCAGAGACACACTAAAAACGACGTATACAACCAGAATCATTCTGCCCATACCCCACCGCATGCACACATCAGGGGGCAGGATATAAGCTCTAATAATAATCTATTATTCCATACTTGGATTGCCAAAATATTCATTTCTATACTCTACCATTGACTTGATAGTTTATCATTATGGCCTACCACCATTTCGGATGCCATAAAGTTGACACGATAATGGTTTAGGACATAGTTACCAAGAAAGTGCCATAATCCCCCGGCGCATTCCGGGGACAAGCAATCTAAAGTGAGAATTAAACCAAATTGTGAACTAAGCGCCAATCCAAATTCCAGATTAAGGGATGCAAGACGCATTCTTGCTAAAAATGCATTAGGACTTAGGATACTGATGCAAAACTTTGAAAATGTCCTCAGCCACAAAAATTGTGGTTGTAAACAAATACTATACTCATTGCTTTGCCAGCCCATCTTAATGACAATAACACTAATATCGGCACAGTTCACTTCAAGTTGTTGCAAACTCTTCTAGACATAAGGACACCACATTATGCTTCCAAGCCCCAACGGGAGTAGCAATTCCTGAAGTTTGCTAAATGTTAGATGGAAAAACAAATTGTAACATCCATATTTTTCTTTTTTTTTGTCCACGAGATGGACATTTCGACAGAACCTTATAGCCCAATGAACCATCTTTTTGATGAATGGTTTATAGCAGACAATCTAATCAATATTTTCGTCAGCTCGGATCTTTAAAGCTCGTAAATTCATTATCTATATCGAAGCAAGTTCGTCTCTAGTTGTGGCAAATGGTTTTTTCGGTTTGGTCCTGGGCTATGTTAACTTTTTCATATCGGATCATGATTGGGTCACGAAAAATCGGCTCATATTCGGTTTCACATAGGGTCATTTCGATTTAGGTTTTCCTTGGAGTCGTTGATGATAGGTCCAATAGGTTTGTTTTGCAAAGATAAGCAACTTTAGATAAAAAAGAAAAAAAAAAAAAGTCCTGGTAAGTTTCAGTTCTGGTTGGGTAACTTTTGGTTTCAGGCCAAATTGGGGTTAGTGGTTTGCCTACTTCGGGTTTCGGATCTCATATCAATTTTGCCAAAGTCTATCTCTAGACAAGTGCATCCACCTGATAACACAAACTCATAAAGTTCAAATACTGCAGCCATAGCAACCTCTTCTAAGTTTCATACATTTTAAAACTTTAGAGGACCACATTTTCCTCCTCCAAAAGCCATTCGAAATTTCCCAATGCTACACCAGAAATTATGTACGTAATTATACAATTTGTGATAAACTAGTCTATTTTTTCGGTCACCGGAACAGAACAATTGTCACACACGACTCACAATGGGATACTAAACATCAAGACCAAAGAAGAAAGCTAGATCAGGAGAGTAAATTATAGAAACAGACAATAACAAGAAAATGCAAGAAGATGATGTTATTTCAATCAATTGGTAAAAAGGGCAGTATCACACAAGAACATCAAGAAAAACATCCAAAAAGGCAGGAAGATCTATTATCTATTTCTGCATACTAATTCAACTATCTTACATCCAAAAGCCTACAACATTAGTGCAGAAATTACACGTCCAGAATTCCTGATTATTTGGAATAGTCCTAAAGATTTCCCTTCTCACATACACAAATGGATGAAAGTTGGCAAATATAACACAATCAACAGAACATAGATCTACCACAACATACTCAAAATTTTTGAACTACTAAAAGGACAAATCAAATCAGATCTGTCAAATCCAGAGCAATGGACCCAGAAGATCAAAAAGCAAGTGACTAAAATCAAGAATGCCCATCATCCACAAGCCATGAAAGTACAGAAAAATGTCAGAATTCCATAGAAAAATCAGATCACTACTATCACCCACAATTTCCCACAAAAGAATATCTTTTACAGAAGCAAACACACATCAAGCCAACAGCTAACACATCTAAAACAAGATCTAGATCAAACAAGCAAAAACCCATAATATTGGCGCATACTCAGATGGAAACTCCAAAAATTGGAAAAAAATGTCACCTTTCTTGTCCAGCAGTGTCCCAAATCTGAGCTTTGATAACTTTGCCATCAACATTCAAGCTCCGAGTTGCAAACTCAACGCCAATGGTAGACTTAGACTCAAGATTGAACTCGTTCTTGGTGAATCTAGAAAGCAAATTGGACTTGCCGACCCCTGAATCTCCAATTAGAACAACCTTGAAAAGGTAATCATAGTCATCCTCAGCTCTGTACCCAGCCATTTTTGTGCAACCCACTAAAAGCTTTCCTCCACGTTTCTGCTCTTTTCTCTCTCTCGCTCTCTCTCTCTTTCCCTTCTACGTGAGAATGGGTAGAAATTTGTATATGTTAAAAATTAAAATCTCCCTCCTCTGAGAGGCAGAGGTAAAGCAAAAGGGTTTTTGAAATTTCTGAACTTTAAGGAGGTGGGTGAAAGGGAAAAAGATGGGAAATTGTAAAAAGTTGTTTTGCTGCCTCTAGAATAATATCCTGCATTAGTGCATTACAACTTTTCTTTCTAAAATCTCTCTCTCTCTCCTCTTCCTCTCTGGGCTCCCTTTGTTTTTGGTGTTGAAACGGGCAAGACCGGTGTCTCCTGGGCTGGTCCCAAAACGGCACAGAAATAGCAAGTGTGTGCCCTTTCCCTCCTCTATACACTAGAAAAGAAAATGGGATAATATTGGCCTATGGTGGAAATTAGTCAACTCAAGCATAGGATTGACAATGATCATCAAATGTGGATTCAGATTAGTAATTATTTTAGTAGAAAAAAATTAAAAATTTTAAAAATAGTAATTGTCATGTTTTTCAAGTTGTTTGGAGAATTGTGGTTTGAACGAGTTAAAAGTGAGTGGAGCGAGATATTTATATTGTGTAATAATTATACTTATTTACAAATTTTTATTCACGAAAAGTAAAATTTTCATACCCTTGGGTTTGGAAATATCTACTCAAGAAAGAGATTTTTTAAAAAGGGTATAAGATGGAAAATATGAAATAATAAAACTACTAAATTTTGGTATGATATATGGTTTAGACAACTAAGATTATTAGACAATTGTGATAGTAGCCACCTGAACATTCCATCTTTGGATGTAATAGTGAGTGAATTTATTACACCCACTAAGTAGTGAAATATTGTGCTACTTAATTCCTTTCTACTTGTCCCATATTTGTCAATTAATTAAGAGTATTCATTTATCTTCTCATGACATTGAAGACACTCGCTTGTTAGGGTCGTTATACAAGTGGTAATTTCACTACAAATCGGCGACATGGAATATGCATAATATCCCTTCTCATAATTGATCAACTTGGGATTTTGCTTGGATATGAAATATGGACATTATACCCTAATTGAATTTTTTTCTGTTGCAAATAGGACACAATACTATATCCACATGTGATAATCTTTTTTAAAAAGGGCATAAATATTGAACCTATGTGTCCATTACTGTCTTGTTGATTGTGAATCGATTACTTATTTTTTCACAATGTTCCTATATAAAAAAACCTAGGATAAAGCATATCAACACAAATGGTTGGAATTAAATATCAGCAAACTACGGAACCTATCCTTTACTAATATACTAAATAGGTTTATGAACTTGAAAAACCACATCAAATGTTACAAATGTTCATTTGTTATGGAGTTTGTGGAAAAGTCGAAATAAGATTGTTTTTAATAATGAAAATTATAATCCAATTGTTACAATTATACAAATCAAAAGGTTATGGACATAATGGAAGGCCAAACAGAGATTGGATCACCATATCAATCATATTCTATTAATCATTCTTCATTATCCACCACTTTAAGAGTTTGTTCGAATTGGCGTTTATAACCGCTAACCGCTCATAACCGTTCATAAACGCTAATAACCGCTCATAAACGCTAATAACTACTCATAACCGCTCATAACAACTATAACAACTTATAACGACTTACTCACTATAATAATTAATCATAAACTCATATAATGATGATGATGATGATTATTATTATTATTATTATTATTATTATTATTATTATTATTATTATTGTCCTCATTACTTGATGATATATATTATTATTATTATTATTATTATTATTATTATTATTATTATTATTATTATTATTATTATTATTATTATTATTATTATTATTATTATTATTATTGTTATTGTTGTTGTTGTAGTTGTTGTTGTTGTTGTTGTTGTTGTTGTTGTCGTCAGTCGTCATTGTTGTTGTTGTTGTTATTGTTGTTGTTATTATTACTACTATAATATTAATAATTAATTATCATTATAATAATAATAATATTAATATTAATATTTTTTTATTATTATTTTTTTGGTAAGGGGAGTGATTTTTATTACCAACATTAGCCCATCCCAAATGGGAATAATTACATCGAGTGCTCAAAGAGGTGTACGAGTATGTTTGCCAATCGGAGACCCTACTATTGAACTTAGCTAGGTATTGCAATCTTATGCTAACCTCTCCTTGGATGTCTTTAACAACTTCATCTACATTCTTCCTTTTACTCGTGGAAGCTTCTTGAATTTCTTTCTTTCCATATGTGATAAACACTGGCTGTATATGTAGCAAATAAAATGTGCCTATACGACTTATTCCCCTTCCATGACATTAGACACCTATGCATTTGGTCCAATGACTACGCGAGTTGCATTACAATTCAGCCATGTTAATAGTGCTTTTCTCACTTCTTCGAGTGTATCTACACCCCCAAAACAAGTGTTCTTCGGTCTCCTCATGTGTATTGCACGGTTGGCGAGATAGTATGTAAGCCCTCCTTAAACCGAGATAGCCTAGCAGCTTGTTGGTGTTTTGTGATGCATCAAAATCCATGTGATGTATGAGTGTCTGGGTACATTAGATCTGTTCCAAACAATTTTGTCCCAGCCCAAACCTAGTTGGTCTCCCGAGTAGCCACCTATATCCACTCTTAGTCTGTATATGTTGTGTTATGGGAGTGTTTCCACTGCCAACTCCTGGAAAAGCCATCTTGGAATTCCCTCTTCACTCTGCAGATTTTCTTCCAATACTAGCGAGAATCCGGTGATGGTACATAATCCCACCAAGATATATATTTTAGGTAGTGTCCATGTACCCATTTGACCCACATATTATCGGCCTTGCGAGCTACATCCTACACATACTTAGCATTGATAACTTCATTCCACATCTATATGTTCCTCAAACCTAATCCTCCATATTTTTTTGGTTTACGAGATAGTGGTCCAAGCAATAAGTGGGATTCTAGAGTTATGCTCCTTGCCTCCCCATAGGAACTTCCTCGCAGACTGCTTCAATGTCTTTAATAACTCGCTTTGGTAAGACAAAGATACTCGCCTGAAGCCAAAGATCCCCATTAGGACTGAATTAACCAACACAACTCTTCCGAGTATAAGAGATATGTCGGCTGCCCCACACTCTTATTTTAGCTGTCATCTTCTCTACAAGTCCAGACACAGTCATTCTTGGATAGCCTTGCTGAGGAAATATGTACCCCTAAGTATTTAAATGGTAGGCATCCTTCGAGTGAAGCCACCGAGTAAGATCAGTCTCTGTTTGTTAGGTTCTTGGACTCCTTCCAATACAATTTGGGATTTCTCCATACTCACTTGGAGTCCGAAGTATTAGCAAACTAATGCAAAGCTTTTTAATACAAATAATGGACTGCTCGTCGACTTTTGAGAAGAGAATTAAATCATCAGCAAACATCAAGTGAGTCAATTGTATTGGCTTGCATCCGGGATGATAGCTAAATCCCTTTCCATTCCCCATAGTCAATAACATTCTTGAGAAATATTCCATAGCAATTACAAATAACAAGGGGAAAGAGGATCCCCCTGTCGACCCCTCTAGCTCCAGTAAAGGTTGGTAAGAGCTCGTCATTGAATTGTAAAGCATAAGTGATTGATCGAACACATGCTTGAGATCCACTGACCATTTTTTGAGGAAATGGAGTCCTTTAAGAACTTCCTCTAAAAACCCCGAGTGTATAGAATCATATGCTTTTTTGATATCTATTTTGATCATGCATCTAGGTGTGGCTGATTTCCTATAGTATCCCCTTGCCAATTCCTGACACATCATGACATTGTGAACTAAAAGTCTCCCCTTCACAAATGCACATTGACTGGGTGAAATAAGAGTAGGAAGTACCTCTGCCACTCTCTAACATAAAAGTTTTGTGAAGCATTTATACACTACATTGCGAGCATGCAATAGGTCTAAACTCGGAGGCAAGTTTAGGGCATGGTACCTTTGGAATTAGCATAACTTTGGTTGCGCTTACTTGCGGCTTTAGCTTTATGGTGTGGAAGAATTCTTGGATAGCGAGCACAAACTAGTGGGCCAGTATCTCTCCATATAGCCTTAAAAAAACCACTTGAATAACCATCTAGGCCGGGGATTTGCAATTTGGGATTGAAAACA